>ML439784.1:1213-39168 GCA_005239525.1 Nicotiana knightiana
GTTATTAATTATGGACACGTTCGCGTGACATGATTTTTGACGTGCCAAAGGAAAAGAGTATACGTACGCGCAACTCAATTCTTTAATTATGAACAATCAAGTAATTAAAAGTAGTTTAAAGGTAAACGCACAGAGGCCCTAAAGATGAGTAGTTAAACAATTTAAGCCAAGTAATAGTCACTAAGCGACCGTGCTAGAACCACGGAACCCGAGATTGCCTAACACCTTCTCCCGGGTTAACAAAATTCCTTATCTAGAATTTCTGGTTCGCAGACTTTAAAAAATAAAATTTTCCTCGATTTGGGTTTAAGATAAACCGGTGACTTGGGACACCAAATAAACTATTCCAGCGAATCTAATAAATAAAATAATCCCATTTCGAATAATGTCACTTTAATTGGAAAAACTCCCAAACCCCCTTGGGGTGTATAAAAAAGGAGGTGTGACAGTCACCATCCAAGTTGGTGTTTGGAAAGGCATTCCACCTTCCAGTAGATCTCGAACATAAAGCAGTGTGGGCATTGCAGCAATTGAATTTAGATATGGAGACAACGGGCGCCAACAGAGTCACTGGGTTGCATGAGCTGGAGGAATGCAGGTTCCAGGCATTCGAGAGTGCTAGACTATACAAAGAAATGATGAAACTGATGCATGATAAGCACATCTTGGATCGGAACTTCAGACCCGGAGATCTAGTGTTGCTATATAACTCAATATTGAGGTTTTTTCTGGTAAGTTGAAGTCCTGATGGTCAGGACCCTTCAGAGTGGTGCAAATGTTCTCAAGTGGAGGCATGGATATTGAATCAGAAGATGGGAAAAACAAGTTCAAGGTGAATGGGCGGAGATTGAAACATTACCTTGGAATGGCCGAAGAAAAAGGGGATAGAGTGGTAATAACTTTGGAAGAGACCCAGGACACGAATGACGAGTGATGATTAGAGCCTACGTCGTGCTGCGACGTTAAATCAAGAGCTTTCTGGGAGGCAACCCATGATCTTTTTTTATTTTCTTTTGTTTTTTTGTTGTATTTGATGTGAACAATACTAACCAGGCAATTAGTGTGCAGGGAAAGATTTGTACACATCGGGAGGAGTTGGGGTCAAAAGCTAACCCCAGAGAGGTAAAAATTGAAGAAAACATAAAAAAATTTCGGAAGGCCGAACCTCGACCCTAGGCGCGGAGATTGCGTATGCCGCTGTATTGGTCACCGTGACCGCTGTCGCGATTGCGGACCGGGCGCGACGATTAAGGGATTCACTATTTTGGGTCATCGCGACCGCGATCCTAACCGCAGACCGGGCCTGGTGTTTCAATGGGTTTCTTCCCAACGACCGCGACTACGGAAACGACCATGGTAGGGTGACATCAGGTAAGTAGTTTCTTATTTTTTATTTTATTTTATTATTATTTTTTCTTTCTTTCAAAACCCCACCCTTTCACTTAGCCTAAAACACCCGCCCACTCCTCTCACTTTACCCATTCTCTTTCCCCTTCTCCTAATTCCACTCCCCCTCTCCCAAATCAAAATCCCTAACTCACACCCCTTTCCTCCATTCTCCTCATCTCACCAAAATCTCTTCTTCTTCCTCTTCCTCCATTAATAAGCTATCACCTCCATCGTTCAAGAATATCAAGTAAGTTCATGATTTATCTCTCCTTGTGTTTCTTTTTGAATTTGTTTCTTTTCTCGTTTGTAGTTTATTTTTAGATTTTTGGTAGAAATGTTTGAGTAAATTTGTCTTCTTTTTAGTATAGAATGTGGAGGTAAAATCATGACTCTCTTGTGTATAGGTAGATTGTGGTAGAGATAGGTATGTGAAGCCATTGTAGTTGATTTGGGAGGATTTGTAACTATATGGGGTTATTTGTGTTAAATTGTAGCCATATGCACACTAGGTGTTTGTTGAATTGCCCCTATGAGATTTAAATTCTATTGTGACCATGGTGCGGGTGAAGTCTGGGTAACCGCCCTGGGTTCACATAATTCACACCCTTGCTAATAGTGGCACTTGTGTTGTCAAGTATCATGCATCCATCCTGGAAGAGACGGGCCACAGGATCCTCGGCCAATGGACTGGGAGGTACTTCTAGAGCTCGGGCACAGGATGGCTCAGGCCAGTTTGACAGTAGGCAGTTTGTGTCCAGAAAGCCCAGGAGAGGTTTAGTGCGAAGGCGGCAAAGAAACCCGTGGACAAAAGGGCCATTGATAGAGTAGCTCTTCATGTAGAAAACCCAAACATGTACCGAGAATTATTGCAGCATCGATTCGAAATCTTCTTTGAGGAGCCGGAGGATGGAAATATGATGTTGGTTAAAGAGTTTTATGTAAATTGCCCGGAGCATGAGAATCGGGTTGCCACGGTGCGTCAAACCAGAGTGGATGTTTCACGCGAGGCCATCTGACGAGTGTACAGGTTTCCAGCCTTCGATAAGGCTGAAGATTTTTACCAGACATACCAGAAAAAGGCCTGTCACTTGGAACCTCTTCATCCAAACCATCTGTGTGCCAGACAAGGACTTAATATGGGTTAAACCTGTGTGCATCCTGAACTCATCCTCCCTTACTTGGGAGGCAAAGTGTTGGCTGAACGGCATCAACAGTCGTCTGTTGCCATCGAGCAACACCACTGATGTCAATGGACCTAGGGCAGCATCGATATGGTGTTTTGTGAATGGTCATGATTTTGATGTGGCCCGGCAGATCCAGGAAGAAATGTTCATCCGCCCAACCGAAAAGAAGTATGGTTTCTACTTTCCTTCTCTGGTCACCAAATTGTGTAGAGCGGCAAGATTTACTGATAACCCTAACATGGATGGGTTGGTGCCAAAGGAATCCGCGTTCAGGGCATCCAAAGTAACCATCGGGAAAGACCCGGTGGCACCTAGAGCTGTTCAAAGTGACACCTCGGATGAATCAGATGATGATGATGATGATGATGATGATGATGATGATAATGGTCAGGAGGAGAAAACGCATGATTACCCTCACAGGTGCAGATTTCTGATGTGGAAGGCCCATCTCAGGCCCGTCGGAGTACCCGTCTGACAGCTCTGGAACAAGATATGGATGGGCTGCGCACTTCGGTCACAAACCTGGGTACTAGAGTTGATGCTCTGCCCACTCAAAGTGCAAAGTCTAAGAAGAAGATTATGGGATGGCTGAAGGTGCTAGGACGAGCTTGTCGCCTCGATCCTGGCACTGTCTCCGATCAGGACTGAGTAACAGGGACGTCCCCTTACCTTACTCTGCTTAAATTTATTTGACATGGGGACATGCCAATTTTTTTAACTGTGGGGTGTGGAATGATGTGTATGTTGTTGTTATATATGTATGTATTTGATTAGTAGTTTAGTTTGTCAAGTTAACTTCGACTTGGCCCGACGATGGACACCACTCGAAGTGTTTCTTGAGGGACTAGAGTCGAACAAAAAAACAAAAAAAAGATTTTGGTTTTTTAGTAGTGTATCAACTCCCCTTTGTTTTTTCTTTAAACTACGGTTCTTTTCCAAGGGTTTTAATTTGAACCGGGTGTAGTTAGTTTTATTCATTTTTAGTTAGGAACTTATAAGAGAGGAAAGAATTGAATATGGACTACTTTAGTGTGACACTTAGGCTCATTAGTTGACTCTAGCGAGAAATCCTTAAAATGTGTGTTCTTGATTTGGCTTAAGTACCCTGAGCGGAGTGTCTGATGATCCAACCTGAATTGAGTCATGTGTCATGTGTGAGTGAGGCTTTGTGTATTCTGTTCTAACGTTTAACACCTAGAACTTGCCTGTGTGTTTGTAAAGTGAAATGGTAGTCTTATTTGGTCTAGGAAGTGATATAGGTATTTCTTTGTTGAACCATATCTATACATGTTCTGCCCACCTAATTGTTATATACCATAGTTAACCCCTTTGAGCCTGTAATACTATTTTCTTTGGCAACCACATTACAAGCCTTACCCAATTTTTGAATTGTCCATCTATTTGAACCTTATCACCTCTATAAGCACTTGAATTGTGATGAAATATGTGAAAGTTAAAGTGTGGGGTGGTTGGTGGGGCTTTTGAGTGGAACTGAGGAAATACGGATAAAGGTGCACGGTGCTGAAAATCAATACTAAAAGCCACCTGAACTGAAAAAAAAGTTGTATTGTGTAAAGAATAAGTCTTTGATGGTGGTGGCTTTTGAGATAATTGTGCTTAAAGAAGTAGGGGGTATGACATATTTATGTAAAGGTGGAATGGTGGCTTGACATAAGTATGTGCTTAAATGTTGAAATAGATGTATTAAAAGTGCTTAGGGAGGTGTAGTCACTATTATATCCAAATGTATCCTACCCGACCCGCAGCATACATTACATCCAAATAAATTCCTAATTGATCCTAGACTGAATGAGCTTGATTAGTAGAGTAGTACACTAAGGGCAAGCATATGGTGTGTTTTCTATGGCACAAGAATGTTCTTTCTGAGGGTGAGCGAATTTTGTTTATTTGAAGTCCTCAGTGTGTGCGAATTGGAGTGATTATGACATAAGTCTCTTTTGTGGTGAGTAGGCACTTGAATCATGGAAGGGAGGTAAATCTGGACCTCTAACTTAGAGGAAGTAAGCCGGTTAGGGACATTGAGCGGCTAGAGAGAGAGTCCTCTCTTGAGGTGTGGATGTTACGCTAAGGTAGTTGCCCAGTGAAATTAGGCCTGTGGAGTGTGATTTTGTTGTTCGAGGACGAGCAACGGTTTAAGTGTGCGGTGTTGATAGTCGCCTATATTATGCAATGTAGACGCTATTTATACTCTAAACTAACCATAGTTTTTTGATGTTTAAATGATAAAAGATAACAAAATGCTCTAATTGAGATTTTTATGTTGTGCAGGAGCCACTCCGAGCTAGGAGGAAGATGAAGAGTGTTTATGTCATAATCACTCCNAAAATGCTCTAATTGAGATTTTTATGTTGTGCAGGAGCCACTCCGAGCTAGGAGGAAGATGAAGAGTGTTTTGGAGTCAATTATGCATAAAAGGCCAATCAATGATAGCCAAGATGAAAAAGAGCAAGAAAAGTCAAAGAAAACAGTGAAAGCCAGGTCCGCGAACAATGGAATGCGGTGCAGAAACAGAAAGTTCGTGAATGACCGCGGTCAAGGATTTAGCAGCGGAAGATTTAAAGGGCTAAAGTGTAAATTCCTGAGAAATTAACCTAAACTTATAAGAGCCCAAAACTCGCCCAAAAGTCAGTGGAAGCTTGTTTTAGACTCAATTGGAGGCAAGAACAAGTGAGAGGAGATCAAGCCATCTTTAGAGTTTTTCTTTCTTCTTCTTTTTACCATTAATTGTGAATCATGAATCATATTATTACTTTGTATTATTTTAGTATGAGTAGATAAACATTTAGTCTAGAGTTTATGGAACCAATTGTTGGATGAAGTTTTGAACTCTATTCTGATATAATCGACCCGTGTTTGCGCTACGATTGTTCAACTACGTTTTGTATTGTGATTAATTAAATGAGCCCTTGATTAATCGTGTTTAATTACCTTGTGTTGCTTGAGAAATAATAATTGGTGAGATTGTTGTTGAATAACATCACTTTTGGGTAATTGAAGAGATTAATTACTTGAATTTAAAAGTGGGTTTAGAAATAACGAAGCTTTGGTGGGATAATTCTGAGTTGCATAAATTGTTAGCTAGATTAGTTCGAAAGAATTCTTATAGTAAATTATTGTAATTGATAGAGAGATGATTATGATATCCCATAACTCATAATCCTCATAGAGTAGTACGGTGAGATTATAACTTAAGAGTTAAGAATTAATCTGGTAATTGGGGAAATCAATACCCTAGATCTTTCTATCCTTGAATTCATCTTTATTCTTAATTATTGTTAGTTTTATTATCATTTTACTTTAGCTAAATAAATTCCATTGTTTATTGATAAAAAATATTGCATCCGAAAATTGTCTGAGCTTGTTACTAGCACTATTAAGAGTTGTAGCGAATAGGTTAGTTCCCTGTGGATTCGATTCTGGACTTAAACCGGATTATAGTTGCAACGATAACTTTGCTCTTTTTATAAGGCATAGTTGGGCGTGATCAACAACCAAATAAAAAGCAAAATAAGATGATACATAAGAATAAGTAGACCCCTGATCAATCAAAACTGAAGCATCTCTATTGCAAACTGAAATGGTAACTGTGATAACAGCATCAGAGGATTCTGCTTCGATCTAGCTGGAAATGCATACAATCGGGGCTGGGCCCCACCACCCTAAACTATGCCTCTGGGAGGGCCTCTGATAGGCGGACCTCCACCTCTAGCGGGCTGGCCTCCACCTATAGCGGCCTGACCTCCACCTCTAACAATCTGGCCCCTACCTCTGGCTACCTGACCCCTACCCCTGGCTTGCTGGGCAGGTGGTGTTGCATCTGGTGCCAGAACTATGGCACGAGAACCCTGGTACTGAAGCTGATTACCCGAATACCTCGAACAAGATCTCCGAATATGCCCATATTCACCACACTCAAAGCATCCCTCCTGATATAGAGGCTGAACCTAACAAGCCGGCTGACCATGATAATAACTCTGCAGAGGAGGTGCTCTGATAGGAGCTGATGGAGCACCATAGACTGGCTGAGCAGAAGGAGGCGTATAAAAACCACGACCACCGAAAGTACCATGTGAAACCTGAAGTGCTGAATGGAATGGTCTCGATGAATGACCACTGGTAAAAGAAACTCCGCCTCTAGATGAAGCACCGCTGACATTGAACTACCCGGGGTCTGGTGTCACAATTCACAAACTACTAAGAATACTACAAGTATTTGGCTGAAAGAAATATATCTCTATTTTTAATGAATTAAAACAATAATTTAATTAATAAAGGGAAGACTCCAGGAATCTGCGGACGCCAGCAGATCTACCTCGTGTCTCCGTGAGAATGCTCAACTACTGCTCAAAGAATCAGCTCTGACCGGAACCTGGATCTGCACAATAAGTGCAGAGTGCAGTATAAGTACAACCGACCCCATGTACTGGTAAGTGCCGAGCCTAACCTCGACGAAGTAGTGACGAGTCTATGACGGGGAATTTATAACATAACCTGGATACAATGTATAATAAAGCAAGAAGGGTATAATAAAAAATTAAACAGTACTTGCAACAAATAATAAAATAACTCAGTTAACTTTTCCAGATCTCAGCTATAACTAATCCTCACAAAAATTTCCAAGTTTCAATTTAAAATAACCGTAAGTGCAAAATATAATGACAACAATAAAGCAGTGAGTATTCCAGTCTTTATGTTTAAAAATCAGTAAAACGTGAATATCCTCCCTTATTGATCCTTTTTCCGGCGCGCAACCCTCTCTCACCTATCCACCCTTATTGCTCCTCCCTATATTTATCACCCTTATTTCTCCTGTTGCGGTGTTTAATCCGATCCCACCTGTCCACCCTTATCACTCCTTGTTGCAGCGTGCAACCCGCTCCTACCAGACAATCACATCTCTTTATTAATAAAAAAAAAGATTTCACAATTTAGGTCAAAGCCTTTCACAATATTTATGTCTCAACAATTGTAAATACAAAGTTGTACTGTTCATAAACTTCATCAATTATCCTTTCACAATGAAACCAACCGGAATGTATCGTACAACACTGTCAACCAGATCAACCTTTTATGTACCACAACGAAGCCAAGGGAAGAACTAACACTTCCAAAATACTTGAAACAATACTTAACAACAAGCTGACAAAAACAAGTAGACATGGAGGCATCAAAATCATTAAGACAATCAAAACTGGAATATAATGAATTGAAAAGGGGAAAGGATCATGTTAAACAGACAATTTGGTGGTGCATAGATACTTGTCACCTCACCTATACACCACACACATGCAATTTCACATAGCATCTAAGTTGGGTATTTCCTATTCCCTCAAATCAAGCTTAAACCAAACACTTACCTCGATCTCACAAGCAATTCATTGCTCAAGCACAACTTTTCCTCTAACCTGCTCGAATCTAATCACAATTGGTTCAATATCATTAATATTTCTAAAGGCATTAACTTTAATGAAAAAACATGGTTTTCCTATCAAAAGACGAAAATCGACCCCGGGCCCGCTTGGTCTAAAACTCGAGGTTCGGACCAAAACTCGTTTACCCATTCTCCTCGAGCCCGAATATACAATTGGTTTTGGAATCCAACCTCAATTCAAGGTCTAAATTCCCAAATTTCGAAATTCCTAAGTTCTACCCAAAAATCCTAATTTTTACCATGAAAACTCTAGATATGATGAAATCTTGTAAAAAGTTGTTAAGGATTGAAATGAATTAGTTTGAGATCACTTACCAATGATTTGAAGAATTTTGGGTCTTTGGAAAAACGCCTATGGAGGTTTAGGGTTTGAGAGAATTGAAAAATGGGTGAAAATCCTGTCTAAAATCTCACTTAACAGGCTGCAGTTATCGCGATTGCGATCAGGGGTTCGAAATTGCAAACCCTTTGAAATCCTTCTGCCTTCACATTTGCGACATATATGTTGCATTTGCGACATCTGAAGACCTTCGCATTTGCGGCCAAAAACTCGCATTTGCGAGGATGGCCTTTCCAGGCCTTCTTTGCATTTGCTTCAAAAATGTCGCATTTCCCAGGTCTGTTGACTTCGCAATTGCGAAGCCTGATCTCGCAATTTCAGACACCAGATGCACAATTGAGATTTCTAAGTTCTAATCACTCCATAGCCTACTCGAAACTCACCCGAGCCCTCGGGGCTCCAAACCAAACATGTACACAATTCTAAAAACATTATACGGACTTGCTCGTGCGATCAAATTATCAAAATAACATCAAAAACTACAAATTTAACCTCAAACTCATGATTTTCTCAAGAAAACTTCAATTTCACTATTTCTCAACCGGGCCTTCGAATCACGTCAAATCAACTCCGAACTCACCAAATTTCACAGATAGAACTTAAATATCATAACAAACTTGTACCGGGCTACGGAACCAAAATACGGGCCCGATACCAATGAGTTCAAACGTTAATTCATTTTTTTATTTCCTTTAAAAACCAACAGAACAATTTTCTTCAATTTTTTTTTCTAAAACTAGGGACCTCAGAATTCAATTCCGGTCATACGCCCAGTCCCATATTTTATTGTGGACCTCCCGGGACCATCGAAACACATATCCGGGTCCGTTTACTCAAAATATTGACCAAAGTCAACTAAAACCAAATTTTAAATCCCAAAATTATTATTTCTCATATTTTCACATAAAAGCTTTCCGGTTTTACACTCGGACTGGGCACACAAATCGAGGCAACTAAGATTTATATTTTTAAGGCTAATGAGCATGGAATGGAGTCTTAATTCATAAGATGACCCCTTTGGGTCATCATAATCTCCACCTCCAAAACAAACGTTCGTCCTCGAACGTACATAGAAAATTACCTGAACTGGAAAACAAGGGGGGATATCTACTCTGCATGTACGACTCAGACTCCCAAGTAGCTGCCTCAATAGGCTGACCATTCCACTGCACTCAAACTGATGGATAACTCGTTGACCTCAACTGACGAACCTGCCAGTCTAAAATGTCTAGCAGCTCCTCCTCATAAGTCAAATCTTTGTCCAATTGGACAGAACTGAAATCTAACACGTGGGACGGGTCACCATGATATTTTCGGAGCATAGATACATGGAATACCGGATGAACTGAGGATAACTATGGAGGCAACACAAGTTTATAAGATACCTCCCACACTCTATCAAGAATCTCAAATGGCCCGATATACCTTGGGCTCAACTTACCATTCTTCCCAAATCTCATAACACCCTTCATGGGCGATACCCGAAGTAATACCCTCTATCCAACCATGAATTCCATATCACGAACCTTACGGTTGGCATAACTCTTTTGCCTGGACTGAGCTACACGAAGTCGATCCTGTATAATCTTGACCTTATCTAAGGCCTCTTGAACTAAGTCTGTACCTAATAACCGAGCCTCTCCCGGCTCAAACCATCCAATTGGCGATCTACACCGTCTACCATATAATGCCTCATAGGTAGCCATCTGAATGCTCGACTGGTAGCTATTATTGTAGGAAAACTCTGCTAACGGCAAGAACTGACCCCAAGAACCTCTAAAATCAATAACACAAGAGAGGAGCGTATCCTCCAAGATCTGAATAGTATGCTCGGACTGCCCGTTCGTCTGAGGATGGAATGTTGTGCTCATGTCAACCCGTGTACCCAACTCACGCTGAACTGCCCTCCAAAAGTGCGAGGTAAATTGCGTACCTCGATCAGAAGTAATAGACATGGGCACACCGTAAAGGTGAACAATCTCTCGAATATATATCTCTGCCAACCGCTCCGAAGTATAAGTACTTGATACTGGAATGAAATGTGCTGATTTAGTCAGCCTATCCACAATAACCTAAACGGCGTCGAACTTCCTCTGAGTCCGTGGGAGTCCAAAAATGAAGTCCATAGTGATATGCTCCCAGTTCCACTCAGGGATCTCTATCTGCTGAAGCAAACCACCGGGTCTCTGATGCTCATACTTTACCTGTTGAAAATTCAAGCAACGAGCCACATAAGCTACAATGTCCTTCTTCATCCTTCACCACCAATAATGTTGCCGTAGGTCCTGGTACATATTGGCAGCACCCGACTGAATAGAACACCTAGAACTGTGAGCTTCCTTAAGGATAAACTCATAAAGCCCATAAACATTAGGCACACACAATCGACCCTGCATCCTCAGAACACCGTCATCTCCAACTGTAACCTTCTTGGCACCACCATGCCCAACTATGTCCCTAAGGACCATAAAATGCGGGTCATCATCCTGTCGATCTCTGATACGCTTAAATAAGGAAGACCGAGCGACTGTACAAGCTCAAACATGACTAGGTGAAATATCCAAGCTCACGAACTGATTAGCCAAAGTCTGAATGTCTGAAGCTAACGGTCTCTCATTGTCTGGAATGAATGCAAGGCAAACCATACTCACTGCCTTCCTACTCAATGCATCGGCCACCACATTGGCCTTCCTCGAATGATACAATATAGTGATGCCATAATCTTTCAATAACTCTAACCATCTACTCTGTCTAAAATTAAGATCCTTTGCTTGAACAAGAACTGGAGACTGTGATGATCCGTGTAAACCTCACACGACACACCATAAAGATAGTGCCTCCATATTTCAATGCGTGAACAATGGATTCCAACTCTAAGTCATGGACATGATAATTCTTCTCATGGACTTTCAACTGCCGAGACGCATATGCAATCACCCTGCCCTCCTGCATCAGTACCGCTCCAAGCCCAACACGGGAAGCATCACAATATACCATGAAGGATCCTGAACTGATGGTAACACAAACACCGGTGCTGAAGTCAAGGCTGTCTTGAGCTTCTGAAATTTCGCCTCACACTCGTCCGACCATTTAAATAGGGCACCTTTTTGGGTCAATTTAGTCATTGGGGCTGCTATAGATGAAAACCCTTCCACAAACCGACGATAGTAACCTGCCAAACCCAAGAAGCTCCTGATTTATGTGGCTGAAGTGGGTCTAAGCCAGTTCTTGACTGCCTCTATCTTCGTAGGATCTACCTGAATACCTTCTGTTGATACGATGTGAACCAAGAAAGCTACTGAATCCAACCAGAACTCACACTCTAAAATTTTTGCATACAACTGATTATCCCTCAAGGTTTGGAGCGCTATCTGGAGGTGCTGCTCATGCTCCTCCCGACTGCGGGAGTATATTAGAATATCATCAGTGAACACTATTACGAAGGAATCCAGATGAGGCTTGAAAACCCGATTCATCAAATCCATAAAGGCTGTTGGTGCATTAGTCAAACCAAAAGACATCGCCAGAAATTCATAGTTCCCATACATCGTCCGAAAGGCTAACTTAGGAACATCAGACGCCCTAATCTTTAACTGATGGTAGCCCGACCTCAGATTAATTTTTGAAAACACCCTGGCTCCCTTAAGCTGATCAAATAAATCATCAATTCTCGGTAACATATATTTATTCTTGACGGTGACGTTATTAAACTACCGGTAGTCTATACACATCCTCATCGATCCATCCTTCTTCTTCACGAACAAAACCGGTGCACCCCAGGGCGAGACATTAGGCCTAATGAAGCCCTTATCAAGCAAGTCTTGCAACTGTTCTGTCAACTCTGGTGGGGCCATCCAGTATGGAGGAATAGAAATAGGCTGAGTGCCAGGAGCCACATCAATGCAAAAATCAATATCCCTATCGGGTGGCATCCCCGACAGGTCTACCGAAAACACCTCGGGAAACTCACGAACAATAGGCACCGTATCTATCAAAGATACTTCATCATTAGAATCACGAATATGAGCCAAAATAACCAAGCATCCCTTCTCAACCATGCGACGATCCTTGGCATAAGAAATCACTCTGCTGGGAGAATGACCAGGATTCCCTTTCCATTCTAATCGAGGCAACCCTGGCAAGGCTAGCGTAACTGTCTTGGCGTGACAGTCCAAGATGGCATAATAAGGCGATAGCCAATCCATGCCCAATATGATGTCAATATCGACCATATCAAGAAGCAAAAGGTCTACGCTAGTTTCAAGACCCTCAATAACGATTACATACGAACGATACACACGATCTACAACAATAGCGTCCCCCACAGGCGTAGACACATAAATAGGGACAGTTGATCACGCTCAACTATATCTTATAAAAAAACTAAGCGGGAGTTGCAAATATAATTTGAGTATTTCGCCCAGAGTCGAATCCCACAGTGAATTAACCTATCAATTATAGTTGCTAGACTCACTCGATTCTTCGTAATCAACTTAAACAATTTGTTGGTATTTTTACTAACTAAAACAGAATAAAATTAAGTAGACTAAAAGATAACTAATACTGAGTTGTAAAAAAATGCGAGAAGGATCTAAGGTTATGGTTCCCTCCGCTGATGAAATCCCATCTTGTATATTTCCTATTATTTGGTCTAATTATCTTTATCAATCATGAGCACTCTTGCTACCGTAAATCTCTCCCGAGCAATTACGATAATTTACTATACGCACTATCCCGAGCTACGCTAACTGGCTTTTATTATAGCTCACTTTAGATTGCACCCAAGGTATCGTTATCCCTAATCCAACCTTTAAATCCTCGGTTATGGATCCCTCCTATACTTTGGGAGTGGTGTTGTTCAAAAACTACCTAAATATTAACTCTCTCCTGAGCAGATACATACTAAATAGGCATAGCTAATTGATGGCCCTTCAATCAACTACAATAAGAACTTAGTTGAACAAATAGAGATTGAAACCAAGCAAACTATATTAATATAACAAGATGTTCATCCTCAACGGGTTCCACCAAAACCTTATACTAAATAGATTAGCTCCCCATAATTGTACTGAAAATAACAATAGAAGAATTCATCAACAATGACAAAAATACAAGGAAGAAAGATGAGATTTGATGCCCAATTGCCCTCCTTGCCTCTTGCCTTTGCTTTTCTTGAACAAGACTCTAAACCTGATTAATTCTCTCTTTTGGGCGAGTTGAACATTATATAGGTTAAGTGGAATTGTCCAAGCTTCCAAGTTTACCACTAAAAAATAACGTGTTCGACTGGACTAGCGCGCCCGCGCTAGTCATCTCGCTACTGGGCGCGCTAATGGCTAAACATTCTTCCTGGGATCGCTGGACTAGTGCGGTCACACTAATGGGCATGCTAAGACCACGCTAGTGGACTTATAATCTCTCCCAGCAATTTTCTTCCTTTTTTTCACACGTTAAATACTCCAAGGGGCCTTTCTCCTTCAATTTGGCTCCAAACACCATCTCAGGTCCTCATAAACGCATTTAGCTCCTGCGAAACATAAAATCAACAATTAGAGCCATTTTAACATCATATCACATTCCTAAGACAGTGAAACATCATTAAGTTGGAGTATAAATATACTAAACTACGTGAATTTAGCCTATTATCAACACTCAATGAGTCGCGGGGCACAACCAAATACAAAGCAAAATAAGATGATACATAGGAATAAGTGGATCCCGGATCACACAAAACTGAAGCATATCTATTGCAAACTGAAATGGTACCTGTGATAATGGCATCGGAGGATTCCGCCTCAGGTCTAGCTGGAAATGCATACAATCGGACCTGGGCCCCACCACCCTGAACTATGTCTCTAGGAGGGCCTCTGATAGGCAAACCTCTACCTCTAGCGGGCTGGCCTACACCTCTAGCGGCCTGACCTCCACCTATAACAATCTGGCCCCTACCTCTGGCTACCTGACCCCTACCCTTGACTGTCTGGGCAGGTGGTGCTGCAGCTGGTGCCGGAACTATGGCATGAGAACCCTGGTACTGAAGCCGATTACCCGAATACCTCGGATAAGCTCTCCGAATATGCCCATATTCACCACACTCAAAGCATCTCTCCTGATATAGAGGCTGGCCCTGACGAGCCGGCTGACCATGATAATAACTCTGCAGAGGAGGTGCTTTGATAGGAGCTGATGGAGCACCATAGACTGGCTGAGCAGAAGGAGGCGTATAAAAACCATGACTATCGGAAGTACCATATGAAGCCTGAAGTGTTGAATGGAACAGTGTAGAAGAATGACCTCTACTAAAAGAAACTCCGCCTCCAGATGAGGCACCGCTGAATCCACCGGAATGGAGAGGTCTCTTGTCTATCCCCTAACCTCCCAATTCGAGAACCATCTCGACTCTCCTGGCCACATTGGCCGCATCCTGAAAGGAAATCTCGCTCCCGGTCTCCTTAGCCCTTTGTAATCTGATCGGCTGAGCAAGGCCCTCAATAAATCTCTATGGGTAACAAAAAAATAGCATGTCGGGCCAAATCCACGATGCGAGTCTCATACTGGGTGACAGTCATGTTGCCCTGCTGAAGACGCTCAAACTGACGGTGACGCTCCTCTCTAGTGATAGGTACAAATTTCTCCAAAAAGAGATGCAAAAACTGATCCCAAGTCAGAGCAGGTGACCCTACTGGTCTAGTCAACATATAATGCCTCCACCATTTCTTGGCGGAACCAGTCATCTGAAAAGTGACGAAGTCGACCCTATTGGTCTCTAAAATACCCATGTTCCAAAGAACCTCATGACAACTATCAAGATATTCCTGAGGATCCTCTAAAGTAGCACCACTGAAATGAACATGGAAAAGATTGATAAACCTGTCCAGTCTCCACAAAGCATCGGAGGACATAACTGCTCCATGAACAAGCGGTGTTGTAGCAACTGGCTGAACTACCCCAGCTGGATTGGCTGTTGGGGTCTGAGTCTGTGGAGTAGTCTGATCAGGAGTATGGGTAGTAGGAGTCTGGACCCCCTCTCCAGCCTGAGATACGACTGCTTCCACTGGGAGTGCGCCATCCTGGGCTACACTCTCCATAATGCCCACTAATCGGACCAAAGCATCCTGAAGCACCGAGGTAGCAATAAACCCCTCTAGGACCTGAGCTGGTCCCGCTTGAAAAATCTGAGCTGGAGCACCCTCATCAATCTCTATCTGGGGCTCCGCAGTTGGGGATGTTGTCTGAGAAATGGGATGAGTTCTGTCCCTGCCTCGGCCTCTGCCCCTAGCAGGAGCTACTGCTGCTGGAGGACCTAACTGTTGGTCAGCGGAAGATGAAGAACGTGTTCTCTCCATCTGCGAGATAATAGAAGAGTTCTATCAGTATTTTAGATAACAAGAACCGCACGACATAGTAGAAATAAAATGAGTTTGTTCCTAACTTCATAGCCTATGAGAGATAAGTACAGACGTCTCCGTACCGATCCTTCATACTCTATTAAGCTTGTTCATGAATTGTGAGAGCTAGATAACCTAGTGCTCTGATACCAACTTGTCACGACCCAAATTCCCAACCCCCGGGCACATGATGGTGCCTAACACCATACTTGCTAGGCAAGCCAATGTTAGAATTTAGCTAATCACATTCTTTTACAAATTTATTTAAACATAAGTAACTAGTTTAAAATGAATGCGAAATTTATTACTATTCAACAAATGAAATCAATAATAATTAATTAACAAAACGAAACCACGAAACTAATGCTAACATTGAATAACCCAGGGTCTGGTGTCATAATTCACGAACTACTAAGAATACTACAAGTATTTGGTTGAAAGAAATATATCTCTGTTTTGAATGAATTAAAACATCAATCTAATAAATAAAGGGAAGACTCCAGGAATCTGCGGACGCCAGCAGATCTACCTCGTGTCTCTGTATGAATGCTCAACTACTGCTCAAAGAATCAGCTTTGACCGGAACCTGGATCTGCACAAGAAGTACAGAGTGCAATATCAGTACAACTGACCCCATGTACTGGTAAGTGCGAGCCTAACCTCGACGAAGTAGTGACGAGGCTACGGCGGGGCATTTATAACACAACCTAGATACAATGTATAATAAATCAAGAAGGGAATAACAACAAATAAATAGTACTTGCAACAAATAATAGCAACTCAGTTAACTTTTCCAGATCTCATCTATAACCAATCCTCACAAAAATTTCCAAGTTTTAATTTAAAATAACCGTAAGTGCAGAATATGAAATGACAACAATAAAACAGTGAGTATTCCAGTCTTTAAGTTTAAAAATCAGTAAAACATGAATATCCTCCCGTATTGCTCCTTGTTGCGGCGCGCAACCGCTCCCATCTGTCTACCCTTATTGCTCCTTCCTATATTTTTCACCCTTATTTCTCCTGTTGCGGCGTGCAATCCGATCCCACCTGTCCACCCTTATCACTCCTTGTTGCGTCGTGCAACCCGCTCCTACCAGACATTCACATCTATTTATTTATAAAAAAAAAAGATTTCACAATTTAGGTCAAAGCCTTTCACAATATTTATATCTCAACAATTGTAAACAGAAAGTTGTACTATTCATAAACTTCATCAATTATCCATTCATAATGAAACCAACCGGAATGTATCGTACAACACTGTCAACCAGTTCAATATTTTATGTACCACAATGAAGCCAAGGGAACAACTAACACTTCCAAAATAATTGAAACAATACTTAACAACAAGTTGACGGAAAAAAGTAGATATGGAGGCATCAAAATTATGAAGCAATCAAAACAAGAATATAATGAATTGAAAACAGTGAAAGGATCATGTTAAACAGATAATTTGGTGGTGCATAGATACTTGTTACTTCACCTATATACCACACACATGCAATTTCACATAGCATCTAAGTTGGGTTTCCTATTCCCTTAAGTCAAGGTTAAACCAAACGCTTACCTTGATCTCACAAGCAATTCACTGCTCAAGCACAACTTTTCCTTTAGAATTTGCCTCTAACCCGCTCGAATCTAATCACAATTGGTTCAATATCATTAATTATTGCTAAAGGCATTAACTTTAAATAAAAAACATGGTTTTCCTATATTTTCCTATCAAAAGACGAAAATCGACCCCGGGCCCACTTGGTCTAAACTCGAGGTTCAAACCAAAACCTGTTTACCCATTCTCCCCCGAGCCCGGATATACAATTGGTTTTGGAATCCGACCTCAATTCGAGGTCTAAATTCTCAAATTTCGAAATTCCTAAGTTCTACCCAAAAATTCCAATATTTACCATGAAAACTCTAGATTCTATGATGAAATATTGTAAAAAGCTGTTAAGGATTGAAAGGAATTAGTTAGAGATTACTTACCAACGATTTGAAGAAGTTTGGGTCCATGAAAAATCGCTTATGGAGGTTTAGGGTTTGAGAGAATTGAAAAATGGGTGAAAACCCGTCTAAAATCTTACTTAACAGGCTGCAGTTATCGCAATTGCCATCAAGGGTACGAAATTGTGAACCCTTTGAAATCCTACTGTCTTCGCATTTCCGACATATATATCGCATTTGCGACATCTGAAGGCCTTCGCATTTGCGGCTAAAAACTCGCATTTGCGAGGATGGCCTTCCCAGGCCTTCTTCGTATTTGCGACAAAAATGTCGCATTTCCCAGGTCTGTTGACTTCGCAATTGCGAAGCCTGATCTCGCAATTGCGAGATTAAAGACCTGGTGACAGACACTAGATGCACAACTGAGATTTCTAAGTTCTAATCACTCCGTAGCCTACCTGAAACTCACCCGAGCCCTCGGGGCTCCAAACCAAACATGCACGCAAGTCTAAAAATATATACGAATTTACTCGTGCAATCAAATAATCAAAATAACATCAAAAACTATAAATTTAACATCAAACTCATGATTTTCTCAAGAACACTTCAATTTCACTATCTCTCAACCGAATCCCGTCAAATCAACTCTGATTCTCACCAAATTTCACAGATAGAACTTAAATATCATAACAAATTTGTATCGAGCTCTGGAGCCAAAATACGGGCCCGATACCAATGAGTTCTAACATTAATCCATTTTTTTTATTTTCTTTAAAAACCAGCACAATAATTTTCTTCAAAAATTATTTTCTAAAGCTAGGGACCTCGGAATTCAATTCCGGTCATACGCCCAAGTCCCATATTTTATTGCGGACCTCCCAGAACCATCGAAACACAGATCCGGGTCCGTTTACTCAAAATATTTACCAAAGTCAACTAAAACTAAATTTTAAATCCCAAAATTATTATCTCATATTTTCACATAAAAGCTTTCCGGTTTCACGCCCGGATTGCGCACGCAAATCGAAGTAACTAAGATTTATCTTTTTAAGGCTAATGATCTTGGAATGGAGTCTTAATTCATAAGATGACCTCTTTGTGTCATCACAGGTGGTTATATTATCCATGACTTCTTGCATATAATCACTTTTAAGAGAATTCTTAATCTCCCTAACTTGAGGAACCCTCAATTTGAGGCTTTACAAATGTAAAAGTTATACTCATTAGTTATCCATTGATTACTCATTGATTATCCATTTTCTAAATGGATAATATAGTTCTTATCTATATTTGACCCGTTTTTAAAAAGTTCACTATCCAACTCATTTTTTAGTGGACAATATGAATGATTAACTGTTTTCTTTTAACCATTTTGTCACTCCTAATTACAGTCGAGGACTGTTAGGCATGATATGCGTGCAAATCACAATCCTATTTTTGTAGTAAATCAGAAGTTATATTTTTCTTATTTACTTTTTGTCATAGATTTGATCTACTTTGTTTTTTTATTCAGGTTGATGCACGCAGAGATCAGATAGAGAAAGGGGGGAGAGAGGGGTGCCAAGCCATTGTATGTTTTCATCTACTTTTTCCGGGTGCGGGGCGAGTTGAGGTAATTTTTTTTAAAAACTGATGGGGGCCGGGTCTATGCGGGTTTAAGCAACTTTTGTGGTCGGCCTATTCTGCAAATTATCCAGCAACACAAATAAGATTAAAAATGCGGTAAACTTTCTAATCAAAATTGTAAAAGTTATTTAAATTTCTTAACCAAATTTCGTATTTCAAATTATCTTAGAGAAATGGAGTTCATTAGTGGGAAATATTTTGAAACTTTTTGCAGCCAATATTTAAAATGTTAATTTTTTAACACCACATTCAGAAAATGAAAGAAGTGTATGCAATCGTTGGTTCTTCTTGTGCTCTTTCTCTGCCTAATATATATGCCTACTTCAGTTTTATATTTTTTTATACGACTTTTTTTTAATTATTCAATGTATATAGACAAAGAGTAGAATACTTGCTTGTAATTTTGTGATCGGATTAGACCAAAAATTAATATATCGTGAATGATAAGATAAAGAGGTGGAGAAAAGGGGATAACAATATAGAGAGAGTTAATATCAATAGACACAGTAATAACGTAAAATACTACTTCCAATGAATAATAAAACATTAAAGGAGTGATTTGCCGTTTATACAATAAGCAACAAAAACTTTTTTTTTTCTCTAATTGACGAATTCAGTACATGATCAACAAAAGATCTTGCATTTACTTTTATTAAACTAAAAATTCCATCCAAAATCTCAAAAGAAAAACTAAAAAAAAGAGATTTGGAGTAGATTTGAGCAAGATTTGAGTTAAATTTCAAAAAAGACGCAAGGAAAAGACGAAGTCAGTCTTTTGTATAATTATGTATAATCTTGTATAATAGTGTATATGAGTGTATAAACACATCTTATACACTATTATACACTTTTATACACCTTTATACAGGCATGTCACGGCCCAAAAATGACCGTCGTGATTGCGCCTGATCACGCCCAACTCTAGTCCTAAACAGGATAAGCGGTTGCTGCAAATATAATCCGGTCTAAGAGTTCGGAGTCGAATCCCACAGAGTACTAAGGTCCGCTATAATTGTTCAATATCGCTAAGAAGACAAACTCGAATAAATTTCTAAGTTATAAAGATTAAGATTGTTATATCTAACTAATTAACTAAGAAACTAAAGCAGTAAATTAACAACTAAAGATACTAAGGTTGGAGATTAAATTAAGGAGGTCTAGAGTTGTGATTTTTCCAATTGTCGGAATTCTTCCCGCTATGTCCCAGTAATTTCGCCTATGTATTCTCTACTGATCATGAGCACTTTAGGTGCCGTAATTCTCTCTCAAGCAACTACAACAATTTACTAGGCATATTCTCTCAAACTATGCTAGTTGACTTTATCTAACCGCTCACTACGACCACGTCAAGACTTTGTTATTTCTAAACTTACCTTTAAACCCGCTGTATTGGTTTCTCACATACGTTAGGAGTGACATGATTCAGCAACCACCTAAATATGTATCCTTTCTCAAGCAACACATAATAAATAGGCACAATCAATCGATGGTCATTCAATCAACTGAAATAAGCACGTGGTTGAACAAATAGACAAATTCAAAGGTTAAATTATATTAAAACATAACATGAATTCATCCTCTAAGAGGTTCAATCAAAATCCTAGATAATAAATTAGCTAATCATAATAGTATGTATAACTACAATACTAGAATTCATAACCAATAATGGAAATAGGAAGAAGGAAGTGAAAAACTTGTAGAAGAATTCTCCGCCTTGCTCCTAGTGTGTTCTTGCCTCCTTAGGTCGAATCTGTGTCAAAAGTCACAAAATAATATTTTTCTATGTATATATACCAAGTAGGGTCGATCCCAAACACATACAACTTCTCCTAAGCGAAAAAGGACACTTTTTCCGAACAGGACGTGCGCGGCCGCGGATTTTGCCCAGTTCACTGCCTGATTTGTGCGGTCAGTGCGCGTCCACGCACTTTACGCGCACGTTTCACCCTATTCTGGTTCAAATTTGGGAAAACATAAAAAATAAAAGTTGTAGGAATTTGAATTATCTTTATAACAATATATTGTGGAGCCCAACTGAAGTTTTGAGTGAAAAGTTATGTACAATTTATTAGACAGTACGCAATATGTCTACTCGATTCTTCGTTCGTTCTTAACTATCATTCGTTGATCCCCGAACACGATACCGATATAATTGCTTGGTCTTTTACTCAGATTTCAAAGCTCCAAATCACCTGAGTTCATTTCATAACATCCACATAGCTTGGAATCACTTCTACAAGGCATAAAACACACAATTAGTGCAAAAAACTAGTGATTAAAGCTCAAACTCAATTAAAGTGCAGTAAATTAGAGTGTAATAATCGACTGAAATACGTAATTATAGCCTATTATCAACGCCTATCATGAGACTAGACAAGCCACAACTTAACATTTCCAACACAGTAAAACACTTTTAGAGTTAACAATGGAACGATTTAACATTAAAGAAAAACCTTTTTAAAATAGAATTTAACCAAAATACGGTTCAATACATCGCAAAACCGGGGTGTCACTGAGTACATGAGCGTCTAAAACCAGAATACAGTCCACAACAGTATCTAAAAAATAAAACTGAAAGTGCAGATAGAATAAGGAAGGGAGATCAAGGTCCGCGAACACCATAAAGCTACCTCGATAGTCCCCGAACCCTGATGCCTCAATCAGCAGCCGCCGCTGTGACCGGAAACGCCTGGATCTGCACACAAGGTGCAGGGAGTAATGTGAGTACATCCAACTCAGTAAGTAACAAGTCCAAACTTTGGACTGAAGGTAGTGACGAACTCAACCGGTACAGATAAGATGAAAATAACTGTGCAGAAATGTAGGCATGCTCTTAAATCAAATAGGCAACTCAAAACAGTAAAGTAAAGCAGATCCAAACAGTGTAATGAATACAACTCTGTTATCCCTACATGCCAATGCACATACTGTAAGTGATGCACCATGATTTCATCCTCAAGTGCTCACACTCTCGATATCTCAACCATTCGGTACTGTATATGGACCATACGGCCTAGAGAAGATTCATCCCGGAATATATACAACACTGACCATAGGTCACCCAGTACAGAGGGAAGGTCAATCCATCCTTGTAGAAAAGATCCATCTCTAGGTATCAAGTACTTCGGACAAGATCCATGTCCAGTAAAGAATTCATCCCTCAATAATACCAACCGTGCTCACTGGGGGTGTGTTACAGACCCCGGAGGAGCTCCTACAGCCCAAGCGCTATCATAACATCAATATAACCGTTACGGCGTGCAACCCGATCCCATATTTGTCACTCACAATCGACTCTTGACCTCACTCAGTCATCAATCTTTCCAATCTCACTCATGGGCCCAAAACATCAAGAAACTATCCCAACAGATTAATATGATGAATCAATGGATAACAACTGAGACTTGTATATGACATGAAATGCATGTATATGACTGAGTATGAAATATCAATAAAAGCAGTAAAGTGACGGCAAGAAACGACCACTATGGGTCTCAAAAGCACCGACATAAAGCCTAAACATGATATCTAGCATGCTTGACAACTCAATTACTTTAACTCATGATAAAAATACGGATATCAGCAAGATATTATCACTACACAATGCCATGGAATCAATCAGGCCACAATTCTCACGGTGCACGCTCACACGCCCGTCACTTGGCATGTGCGTCACCTCAATACTAATCATATAATACATATGTCAGGGTTTCGAACCCTTAGAACCAAGTTTGAAAGCGTTACTTACCTCAACTGCACAAAAATCCTACTCCGAAATACCTTTGCCTCTCAAATCGGTCTCCAAATGCTACAAGCAGTACAAGGTAATCAATATAGGCTAAAGGAATCAATTCCATAAAGAAAACATGAAATTCTACCCCAAAAATACGAAATCGGTCTGAACCCGGCCCCCGGGCCCACGTCTCAAAATCCGACAAAAGTCACAAAACCCGAAAGCCCATTCGCTCACGAACCTAACCATACCAAATTTACTCAAATCCGAAAACAAAATCTCATTCAAAACCTCAAAATTATAACTCAAGAGTTCTTCCTCTTTTTCCCCAATTTCTCACCCCAAATCACAAAGTAGATGATAAAATTAAAGATGTAATCATGAGATTTAATCAAAACCAAGTAAAAATCATTTTAACCCAATCAACTCCACGAAAACCCCTTCAAGAATCGCCCAAATCCGTGTCTCTAGCTCAAAATATGAAAATTGGGTTCAAACCCTCGTTTTTGAAATTAATACTGTCTGCCAGATTTCCTTCTTCGCGAACACGACTGTCCTCTCGCATTCGCGTAGATCAACTCAGACTTCCCCTCAGCTTTACTCTTCGCGAACGCGACCAATGCTTCGTGAATGGAAGCTTTACAAACTCTGATCTTCGCGAACGTGACCCTTACCTTGCGGACGCGTAGACCAAGGACCTGAGGTCCCCAGTTGCTTCTTCTCTTCTTCGCGAACACGTCCTCTTTTTCGCGAACTCGAAGAATAATCCCTCCTCAGCCTCCAGGTACATTTCGCGAACGCGTAAGAGGAAACCAGCAACAGCAGAAACCAACAATAATCAGCCATCAAGCTAAGTCCAAAATGATCCTTAACCACCCGAATCTCATCCGAGGCCTTCGAGACCTCAACCAAACATGCCAACAAGTCTCAAAATATCATACAAATTTAATCGAATCCTCAAACCACCTCAAATAACATCAAAACACGAATTATACACGGGTTCAAGCCTAATGAATTTTGAAATTTCCAAATTCTAGAAATGACGCCGGAACCTATCAAATCACGTCTGATTGACCTCAAATTTTGCACACAAGTCATAAATGACACCACAAACCTACTCCAACTTCCGAAATCTAATCCGACCCCGATATCAAAATTCCCACAGCCGGTCAAATTCGTCAAAATTCTAACTTTCGTCGGATCAAGCCTAATTCTACTAGGGACCTCCAAATCATATTTCTGGATGCGCTCCTAAGTCCAAAATCACCTAACAGAGCTAACAGAACCATCAAAATTCAAATCCGAGGTCTTTTACACATACGTCGACTTTCGATTGATTTTTCCAACATAAACTTCCAATTAAGAGACTAAGTGTCTCAATTCACTCTGAAATCACTTCGGACCCGAACCAACTACCCCGGTAAGTCATAATACAACTGTAGAACACAAAAGAAGTAGAAAATGGGGGAACAAGGCTATAACTCTCGAAATGACCGGCCGGGTCATTACGAAGCGTCTGTACACGAACTTCTTCCACGATTTTCAGTTGCAATTCTTGTTCAAAACCAGTCCAAATCTCCATTAAATGACTTCAAATTTTATATACAACTTCTTTATACTATTTCTAACAAGCCTAAATAACACCTGCTCTAAATTTCTCACAAAATCAAATTCAAAATTTATACTCACATATTTGAGCTTGTTAAAAATCTAATTTTCACCACCCAAATGGATTTGGTTTCTTGAACTAATATTTAAGTCACAGTTACTGATTCGAAAATTATCTTAAAAGCTTGAGCAATCATTTTTAAAAATTAAATAGTAATTTCAAGAACCTATTGGAGTTGGATGTTGAATCTTAGCCTATTATTTTTGGACTAGTTAATTGTAAATTGAAATATGAGCTATAAAATTAAAAAAGCAGGGAGCTCAGTTATTATTATGTGAAATTTTCCCATATATACACGGATATCATATAAGTTATTTTTTCATGTCACAAAAGTCATAGCTGATTTTTATGAACTACGTGTCAAATTCCTCACTTGTTTTACTGTGATCGACATAGGTCCCAATTTCAAGAAGAGAAACCTGTCTCTTTATTCTTTCGGCATTAAATTTCGCATTGTAAATATTCAAGTCTTTTACAATATATCTATCAAAGTATCAGTTTACTTAAATGAAATAAATGTAAAATTTTAATTTTGCATATACCAAGAAATCAGGGAAGTTGTTATGAGTTTAGACAAATAAACTTGATAGTACCATTTCGCTCTCACTCCCCTAAAAGATGAGATAAAACAAAGTCAAGTTCATTTCACAAATAAGGCTGAGTAACGACTTTACTATAGCAGTATATACAAGAACCAAATCAACTCTTACTTATAGTTATTTGTTTTTAAAAATTTAAATAATATAAGTCGTAATAATCATTTTATTAATAAAATATAAGATATAGTCCAATTTAGATGAATGACAATGCAAAATATTGTTCATTTTAATTACCTAATTTCCTTTCCATACGTCAAGAGTATCAAGTAATGAAAAAAAAATACATGCTGCAATTATTTTTTTATTAAATTAGTTGACGCTTATTAATATAAAATGATAAGTTTTTGTGCTTCATTTGTATAGAAAAATAGAGAAATATGGCACTTGAATGTTTTAGAAAGAGCAACCAACCTCGAGAAGGTATTTCTATTATAAAGATTTATATTTGTGGTTTGTCTATTTATAAGACTAGTTTTTTGACATGCGCAATGCGCGTGTAACCCATATGAATGAAAAAATTAAAAAAAGTTATATTATTAAAATGTATTTGAGTTATAATATTAAAAGTAATTAAATTCTTAAAAGATATAAATATGATCTTATAAAATTAAAGAGACAACAAGTATTTTTTGTATTCGAGGTCCAATCGAGAGTTAGAAATTGTGTTGGATTCCTCAAATCCACATCGTCGTTTTGAACAATGAAAAGGGACCAAAATGCCTTTGCATTTTCTCAAATGCCCAATTCACATTCAAAATGCTTCCTTTTAGAGAGTCGCGCAGTGATTTTGATAAATTAAAAATGAAAATTTAAACCATATTTTAAAGCCAAAAGCATAAATAGCTTAAAAAAGAATAGGAGAAAATTAAAGAAGAGAGAATTAATTAGGCAAGCAAATAGATAATACTCAGGTAGATAATATACTACGAAAATTTCTTTAGCTGATTCTTGAGAACCCAGATGAAGAGTACTTCTAAGCTTTCCAGGAATTCGAATTATTCAAGAAGCTCTTTATACTGGAATTGAATCCTACGCATAAGAGCTTTCTAATTCATTCACTTCAAGGTTGGTTCTGGACGCCGCGTAACATCATCTTCAACCAACCTCCGTTAGTAATGGCCTTGGCAAAAGACATACTTGTAGACTTTGCAGGTAAAAACAACATACTGTGACTTCCAACACTTCCAAGTACATGAAACGACACCCAAATATCTTCATTTTCTACTTTTTCTTAATACTATCAACTACAGTGCTGCAGCTGCATTATTTTTTCTGAACCATGTTTAGAGATCTAGCTTTTATCATTCCAAGCTTCATTTCTTACTTGTGAAATTGGTGTTTTTTTCTTATTACTATTATCGTGACCATGATCACGATCTTCCTTATTATCAATCGGCAAAGATTTCTCCTCTTTTTTCTTATTGTTTCCGCATAGAGGCAGTATCCTTTTAGAGGCATCATTCTTCCTTATATTCTTATGGTAGGTTTTTCAAAATTAAGAGATGAAGGTGGATCGCTTCGGTTTCCACAACGTACCTGAACTTCTCTTTGGAATTCTACACATTACTGAAATTTTATGTATTAGAGTTAGGGGTGTTCATAAAAACCCGAAAAACTGAACCAAACCAAACCGGCCAAAAAAATCGCTACTTTTTAGGTTTGGTTTTGGTTTTGAATTTTAAAAATCGTTAAAATTTGGTTTGATTTTGGTTTTAATCAAAAAATAATCGAAAAAATGAATCAATCCGACTATAAAAGTAGCTATTTAAATCACTATAACGACCCGGCTGGTCGTTCCGAGAGTTATAGCCCTGTTTCTCCCATTCTGCTTCTTTATGTGTTATTCAGCTTTATTATGTTGCATCAGGTTGGTTGGTTCAGGTCTGGAGTCATTTTGGAGTGGAATGAGACACTTAGTCTCTATTTTAGAAGGTTAAGTTGGAAAAGTCAATCGGATGTTGACTTATGAGTAAACGATCTCGGATTGAATTTTTATGGTTCAGATAGCTCCGTTAGGTGATTTTGCACTTAGGAGCGTGTTCAGAATATAATTTGGAGGTCCGTGGTAGAATTAGACTTGAATTGGAAAAATTGAGAATTGGTGATTTCCGATCGGCAATGAAAAATTTGATAAAGGAGTCAGAATGAAATTTCGGGAGTTGGAATAGGTTCGTAGTGTCATTTGTGACGTGTGTGAAAAATTTGAGGTTTCGGCGCTGTTTACGAAAATTAGAAGTTTAGGAATTCTTAGGCTTGAATCCGAGATTGATTTGGTATTTTGATGTTGTTTTGAGTGTTCCTAAAGCTCGACTTAGTTCATATATTGTTATGTGACTTGTTGGTATTATTGGTTGAAGTCCCCAGGGACTCGGGTGTGTTTCGGATGGCTAGTGGATGGGTTTTTGTTGTTGAAGAGTTGCTGAAAAATCTGTTGGTGCAAATTGTTCTGGTGTTCCGCACCTGCGAAAGGGGAACGCAGGTGCGAAGGTCGCATTTGCAGAAAAGGGGTCACAGATGCAGAAGTTGGAAGGCTGGGCCTTGAGCGCAGGTGCGAAAGTTGGTCGCACCTGCGAGCCCGTAGGTACGAGGGAAGGGATTATGCGTAGGTGCAATGTCTGGTGGGATAAGTGATTTTCGCAGGTGCGGCGCTTGGACCGCAGGTGCGCTCGCGCGGATGCGAGAAAATGGGCCACAGTGCGAGATGCCTGGGCAGAAGGTATATAAGGAACACTTCACGAATTTTTGGTTATTCTTCACAAAATCTATTCGGTTTTGGAGCTTTTTAGAGAGTTTTGAAGGAGGAATCAAGGGGGTTTTCATTAAGGTAAGTTACTTGAGCTTAATACTCGTGATTGTGGTAATTTTCAGTTATTTAAGCATGTAATTAGTGAAGATTAGAGATGAAATTGAGGGGATTAGGGCTTGGGAATTAGAGAGTTTGATTTGGGGATTTGAGGGGCCATATGAGGTCGGATTTTGATAAGTTTGGTATGGTTGGACTCGTAAGTGAATGGGCTTTCTTGTTTTGTAATTTTTGGCGAATTTCGAGACGTGGACCCGGGGGCCAGTTTTGAGCCGAATTCGAGATTTTTGTATGATTAGATAGTTTTTACTGTGGAATTCATTCCATTAGCGTACATTGATGGTAATATACCGATTTTGATTAGATTCGAAGCATTAGGAGACCGAGTCGAGAGGCAAGAGCACCGCGGGGTAGAGATTTTTCCGGTTTGAGGTAAGTAACGATTGTAAATCTAGTCTTGAGGGTATGAAACCCCGGATTTCGTATCATTTTACTATCATGAGCTAATGCACCTTCTAGGTGATGGGCGTGTGGGCGTGCACCGTTGGAGATTGTGACTTAGCCCGTCCCATAGCAACTGTAGAGTTGCATATTTTGTTTGAAATTGTATAATATCTATGTGTTGTAGAAGGAATTCTTATAATTGGGATGAATGCCATGTTTGGGCTTTGTGACAGTACTGTTTGGACCCTCATGGGCTTTTTCTTACTATCCTCTCACTATTTTCGATTGAAAATATATACTCAGTCATGATTAAACTTATTTACTGCATACTCAGTTTTACTACTCTGTTTTGATGCATATGAAAGTTGTTTTGGGCTGAGTTTTCTATTTTTACTGAAATGCCCGAGTGGCTTGTGAGGTTTATGACTGAGTGAGGCCGAGGGCCTGATATGTGAGGATATTTATGGGATCGGGCTGCACGCCGAAGCATGTTTATTATAGGCTGAGGGCCTGAGTGATTGATGCCGTGATTTGGCTTGATATAGCGCTTGTATTGAAGGAGCCCCTCCGGAGTCTGTACACACCTTCAGTGAGCGCAGGTACCTACTGAGTGCGAGTGACGGGTGATTGGAAGGCATGAGTGATGGTGAGGTATTTCCGAGGGGCTGTTTTTGAGTGATTGTGAGGCTTGCATGAGAGGCTGTTTATGAGTGATATTTTGCCTGAGGGGCTGTCTATGACTTCATTATTTTCACTCTATTTTTGCATTGAGCCTCTATCAAAACTGTTGAAAAGTATCTTTAAATGTTTTTTTACCGAAGCTGGGTTTTTACGAGATGATTTGACTCAAACTGATTTGAAAGTATATTGTTTCACTGAGATTTCATACAACGATCTTTATGTGTTTTACTGCTCGTCACTGCTGCTCAGCCTTTATTTATGGTTGTTACTTACTGAGTTGGCATACTCACGTTACTCCCTGCACCTTGTGTGAATATACAGGTGTTGCTGGACGTTCGAGCGAGTGTTGATTCATCTGTTGCGGATCTTTGTTGGAGTTAGCAAGGTAGCTGCATGGCGATCGCATCCCTTCTATCTTCCTATAGCTATTTTATTTTCCAGACTGTATTGGTCCTAGTATCATCAGATATGTATCGTAGATGCTCATGACTAGTGACACCTGATGTCGGGCCTTATTTTCTGTATTTTTCCTTGTTTTAAATTTCTTATGAAAGGTTTATCGTTAAATAGATGGAAAGTAAATATTTTGAAATTAAATATTGTGTGTTTGGGTAGTGAGTCGGCTAGCCGAGTACCACGATAGGCGCCATCACGACTTGATTGTTTGGGTCGTGACAAGTTGGTAGAGCCTAGGTTACAAAGGTCTCGCAAGTCATGAGCAAGTTTAGTAGAGTCTTACAAATCGGTGTAGAGACATCTGTACTTATTTTCAAGAGGCTGCAGAACCCTTAGGAAAAATCTCACATTCTTGAATTCTTGTCGTGCAAATCTATTGATTCTGGTAACTGAACTTCTATTTTTTGCTCTCACAGATGGTGAGGCCCCACACTACGGGACAGGATGACCAGCCACCAGTTAGGCCCGTGAGAGGCTGATGCCACTGTTGAGGCCGTGGTAGGGGTAGGGATGCAGCCCACGCAGCCGCTGGGGCAGTACCGTGGACCCTCCAGTTGCTCCAGATCAGGTCCCACTCGCAGATGCTCCAGCGGGACTAGCTCAGGAACCCTTTGTGCCATTGTGATTCCTGGCCTTCAGGAGGCCCTAGCCTAGATCTTATCAGTATGTACTGGCCTTGATCAGGCGGTCTCAGTTGTTACAATCGCAACCACTTCTCAGGTCGGGGAGGCACTCAGACTCCCGCCGCTCGCACTCTTGAGCAGGTTGTTCAGGGACTTCAGACACCGGGGGCACACCCAGCCCAGCCGGTTGCAGCTGCTCAGGACTATGTAGTTCATGTTATGCCAGAGGATGAGCAGTGCAGATTGGAGAGGTTTGGGAGATTCCAGCCTCCGTCGTTTAGTGGTGCTGAGGGTGAGGATGCACAGGGTTTCTTGAACAAGTGTCAGAGGATACTTCGGACAACAGGTATTTTGGAGACCAGTGGGGTCTCGTTCACTACTTTTCAGTTCTTTGGGGCTGTATTTAGTTGGTGGGAGGCTTAAGAGAGGCATAGGCCGGTTGGTGCAGCGCCCCTTACTTGGCAGCAGTTCTTCGTTCTCTTTCTGGAGAAGTTTGTACCTAAGTCCCGCAGAGAGGAGCTGCACAGGCAGTTTGAGCAGCTTCAATAGGGTGATATGTCTGTTATACAATATGAGTTGTGGTTCTCCGAGTTGGCCCGTCATGCGATCTGGTTGGTTCCCACAGATCGAGAGAGGATCAGGAGGTTTATAGATGGCCTCGATTTTCAGCTTCGATTGCTTATGACTAGAGATAGAGTGTTTGGTGCTACTTTTGATGAGGTTGTCGACATTGCTCGATAGATTGAGATGGTTCTAGATCAGGAGAGGGTTGAGAGGGAGGCCAAGAGGCCTCGTGGTCAGGGTGGATTCAGTGGTGCTCCTCATGGGGGTCAGTTCCAGCATGACAGAGGCCGTCCATTCTAGCATGCACAGTCAGCTTGCCCAGTTCACCGGGGTGCATCATCGGATCATGGTTCTCACAGTTCTCATCAGGGCCACTCATCATTCAGTGCCCTCCTAGCCCATACTTCTTCCCGTGCTCCATCAGTTCAGGGCTCCTCCATGCCAGGTTCTTCTACCAGTTATCCCCGTGCTAGGGGTTCCCTTCAGCCCCCGTACCCCGCACCAAAGAGTTATTTTGAGTGTGGGGAGTTTTGGCATATGTGGAGGCAGTGTCCCATCGTCATTTGGGTTCATCTTAGTAGAGGAGTCAGCCGTCGACATCAGCTTCGGTTACTTCACAACCCGCCCAACCAACTAGGGGTGGGGGTAAGTCAGCTAGAGGTCGCCCTAGAGGGGGAGGTTGATCAGGTGGTGGTCATGCCCGTTTCTATGCACTCCCAGCCATACCAGATGCTATGGCTTCAGATGCCGTGATCACAAGTATTGTTTCAGTTTGTCACAGAGATGCCTCCGTATTATTTGACTCCGGTTCCACCAATTCATATGTTTCTTCATACTTTGTTCATTTTCTGGGTATGTCTCGTGAGTCTTTAGTTTTATTTGTTCATGTATCTACTCCTGTGGGCGATACTATTATTGTGGACCGTGTGTATCAGCCATGTGTGGTGCTTATTGGGAGTTTGGAGACCTGAGTGGATCTATTGTTGCTCAGTATGGTAGACTTTGATGTGATATTGGGCATGGATTGGTTATCTCCATGTCATGCTATTCTAGATTGTCACGCTAAGACAGTGACCTTAGCGATGCCAAGATTTTCGAGGGTTGAGTGAAGTGGTTTTATAGATTATGTACCAAGTAGGGTGATTTCCTACTTGAAGGCTCAACGTATGGTTGAGAAAGGTTGCCTATATTTTTTGGCTTTTGTGAGGGATGTCACTGCAGAGACACCTACTATTGATTCTGTTCCAGTGGTCCGTTCCAAATGTGTTTCCTGCAGACTTTCTAGGCATGCCGCCTGACAGGGATATAGACTTTGGTATTGATTTGGTGCCGGGAACTTAGCCCATTTCTATTCCACCGTATCGTATGGCACCAACAGAGTTGAAGGAATTTAAAGAACAACTTTAGGAACTCCTTGATAAGGGGTTTATTCGGCCTAGTGTGTCACCTTGGGGTGCACCAGTTCTATTTGTGAAGAAGAAGGATGGTTCCATGAGAATGTGTATTGATTACAGGCAGTTGAACAAGGTCACACTCAAGAACAAGTATCCTTTGCCTCGTATTGATGATTTATTTGACCAGCTTCAGGGAGCGAGGGTGTTCTCTATGATTGATTTGAGACCCGGGTATCATCAGCTGAAGATTCGGGATTCGGATATTCTTAAGACAACTTTCAGGACCCGTTATGGCCATTATGAGTTCTTGGTAATGTCTTTTGGGATGACCAGTGCCCCAACAGCGTTCATGCATTTGATGAACAGTGTATTCCACCCATATTTGGACTCCTTCATTATTGTATTCATTGATGACATCCTGGTGTACTCTCGTAGCCAGGAAGAGCATGCTCAGCATTTGAGGATTGTATTACAGAGATTGAGGGAGGAGAAGCTTTATGCAAAGTTCTCCAAGTATGAGTTTTGGCTTGGTTCGGTAGCATTCTTGGGGCACGTGGTGTCCAGTGACGGTATTCAGGTGGACCTAAATAAGATAGAGGCAGTGTAGAGTTGGCCTAGACCGTCCTCAGCTTTGGAGATTAGGAGCTTCCTTGATTTGGTGGGTTATTATCGTCTCTTTGTGGAGGGATTTTCATCTATTGCTTCGCCCTTGACCAGATTGACCTAGAAGGGTGCTCCATTCAGGTGGCCGGACGAGTGTGAGGAGATCTTTTAGAAGCTCAAGACTGCTTTGACCACAACTCCAGTGTTAGTTTTGCCATCAGCTTCAGGTTCTTATACCGTGTATTGTGATGCCTTGAGGATATGCATTGGTTGTGTTTTGATGCAGGAGGGTAGGGTGATTGCCTACGTCTCGTGCCAGTTGAAGACCCACAAGAAGAATTATCTGGTGCATGATCTTGAGTTAGCGGCCATTGTTCACGCCTTGAAGATTTGGCGTCATTATTTGTATGGGGTTCATTATGATATTTATACTGATAATCGGAGTTTGCAACATCTGTTCAAGTAGAAGGATCTTAATTTGCGTCACCGAAGATGATTGGACTTCTCAATGACTATGATATCACTATTCTATACCATCCGGGGAAGGCCAATGTGGTGGTCGATGCGTTGAGTCGCCGGCAGAGAGTTTGGGGAGTTTAGCATATCTTCCAACAGCAGAGAGACCATTGGCTTTGGATGTTCAGGCCTTAGCGGGCCAGCTTGTGAGATTGATATTTTGGAGCCTAGCCGGATATTTGCCTGCGTGGTCTCCAGGTCGTATCTTTATGACCATATCAGGGAGTGACAGTATGATGACCCACACTTGCTCGTTCTTCAGGACATGGTCCGGCTAGGTGATGCTAGGGATGTGACTATTGGTGATGACGGTGTGATAAGGATGCAGGGCTGGATATGTGTGCCTAATGTAGATGGGCTTCAGGAGTTGATTCTTGAGGAGGCCCACAACTCGCGGTATTCCATCCATCCGGGTGCCGCGAAGATGTACCAGGATTTGAGACAACACTATTAGTGGAGGCGGATGAAGAAGGATATAGTTGGGTTCGTAGTTCGGTATCTCAATTGTCAGCAGGTTAAGTATGAGTATTAGAGACTGGGTGGCTAGCTTCAGAGATTGGATATTCCGGAGTGGAAGTGGGAGCGGATAACCATGGACTTTATAGTTGGGCTCCCACGAACTTCGAGGAAGTTCGATGCTATTTAGGTTATCGTGGATCGGATGACCAAGTCCGTGCACTTCATTCCTATTGGTACTACTTACACTTCATAGCGGTTAGTTGAGATTTATATTTGAGAGATTGTTCGTCTGCATGGTCTCTCAGTTTCCATCATTTCTGATAGAGGTACTCAGTTCACATTGCAGTTTTGGAGGGCCGTGCAGCGAGAGTTGGGTACTTAGGTTGATTTGAGCACAACGTTTCCTCCTCAGACGGACGGGCAGTCCGAGTGCACTATTCAGATTTTGGAGGACATGTTGCGCTCTTGTGTTATTGGCTTTGGGGGTTCATGGGACCAGTTTCTGCCACTCGCGGAGTTTGAGTATAACAACAGTTATCAGTCGAGTATTTAGATGGCTTCGTATGAGGCTTTATATGGGAGGAGGTGTAGATCTCCGGTTGGATGGTTTGAGCCGGGTGAGGCTAGACTCTTGGGTACATACTTGGTTCAGGATTCTTTAGATAAGGTGAAATTGATTCAGGAGCGGCTTCGCACGGCGTAGTCTAGGTAGAAGAGCTATGCGGACAAGAAGGTCCGTGATGTGTCATTTATGGTTGGGGAGAAGGTTTTGCTGAAGGTATCACCCATGAAGGGTGTTATGAGGTTTGGGAAGAGGGGCAAGTTGATCCCCCAGTTCATTAGGCCATTTGAGGTGCTTCAGAGGATAGGGGAGGTGGCTTATAAGCTTGTTTTGCCACCCAGTTTGTCGAGTGTGCATCCGGTATTTCATGTTTCCATGATTTTGAAGTATGTTGGCGATCTGTCTCATGTTTTGGACTTCAACACGGTACAGTTGGAGGGTGATATGACTTCTGATGTGGAGCCGGTGGCTATTTTGGATTGGCAGGTTCGAAGGTTGAGGTCAAAGGACATAGCTTCGGTAAAGGTGCAGTGGAGAGGGCAGCCTATGGAGGCGCCCACCTGGGATACCGAACGGGAGATGCGGAGAAGATATCCACACCTATTTGAGACTCCAGGTATGTTTCTAGACTCGTTCGAGGATGAACGCTTGTTTAAGAAGGGGAGAATGTAACGACCCGGCCGGTCGTTCTGAGAGTTATAGCCTCGTTTCCCCTATTTCTGCATCTTTATGTGTTATTCAACTTTATTATGTTGCATCGGGTTGGTTGGTTCGGGTCTGGAGTGGTTTTGGAGTGGAATAAGACACTTAGTCTTTATTTTAGAAGGTTAAGTTGGAAAAGTCAACCGGATGTTGACTTATGAGTAAACGATCTTGGATTGGGATTTTTATGGTTTGGATAGCTCTATTAGGTGATTTTAGACTTAGGAGCGTGTTCGGAATGTAATTTGGAGGTCAGTGATAGAATTAGGCTTGAATTGGCGAAATTGGAAATTTGGTGATTTCCGGTCGACAGTGGAAAATTTGATAACGGAGTTGGAATGGAATTTCGGGAGTTGGAATAGGTTCGTGGTGTCATTTGTGACGTGTGTGCAAAATTTGAGGTTATTCGCACGAGGTTTGGTAGGTTTCAGCATCATTTGCAGAAATTGGAAGTTTAGGAATTCTTAGGCTTGAATCCGAGGTTGATTTGGGGTTTTGATGTTGTTTTGAATGTTCTCAAGGCTCGACTTAGTTCATATATTGATATGTGACTTGTTGGTATTATTGGTTGAGATCCCGAGAGCCTCGAGTGTGCTTCAAATTGTTAGCGGATGGGTTTTTGTTGTTGAAGGGTTGCTGAAAAATCTGCTTGTGCAAATTCTTCTGGTGTTCCGCACCTGCGGAAAGGGACCGCAAGTGCGAAGGTCGCAGGTGCGGAAAGGGGGTCAAAGATGCGGAAGTTCGAAGGCTGGGCCTTGAGCGTAGGTGCGAAAGTTGGCCGGAGGTGCGATGTCTGGACGGATAAGTGATTTCTGCAGGTGTGGCGCTTGGACCGCAGGTGCGATCGCGCGGATGCGAGGGCCGCAGGAGAGATGCCTGGTAGAAGGTATATAAGGAACACTTCACGAATTTTTGGTTATTCTTCACAATTTCTATTCGAATTTGGACCTTTTTGGTGTATTTTGAAGGGGGAATCAAGGGGGTTTTCATTGAGGTAAGTTACTTGAGCTTAATACTCGTGATTGTGGTAATTTTCAGTTGTTTAAGCATGTAATTAATGATTAGGGATGAAATTGAGAGGATTAGGGCTTGAGAATTGGAGAGTTTGATTTGGGGATTTGAGGGGTCATATGAGGTCGAATTTTGATAAGTTTGGGATGGTTGGACACTGAATAAGCTTTCTAGTTTTGTAAATTTTGTCGGATTTTGAGACGTGGGACCGGGGGCCGGGATTAAGCCGAATTCGGGATTTTGGTCTAATTTGATAGTTTTTAGGTGGAATTCATTCCGTTAGCGTATATTAATGGTAATATACTAATTTTGATCAAATTCGGAGCACTTGGAGGCCGAGTTGAGAGGTAAGAGCACCACGGGTTAGAGATTTGTCAGGTTTAAGGTAAGTAACAATTGTAAATCTAGTCCTGAGGGTATGAAACCCCGTATTTTGTATCATTTTACTATCATGAGATGACACACATGCTAGGTGACGGGCATGTGGGCGTGCACCGTTGGGGATTGTGACTTGGTCTGTCTCGTAGCATTTGTAGAGTTGCATATTTTGTTTTAAATTGTATAATATCTATGTGTTTTAGAAGGAATTCTTATAATTGGGCTGAATGCCATGTTTGGGCCTTGTGCCAGTACTGTTTGGACCCTCAGAAGCATTTTTCTTACTATCCTCTCACTATTTTCGATTGAAAATCTATACTCAGTCATGATTAAACTTATTTACTGCATAACTCAGTTTTACTACTCTATTTTGATGCATATGAAAGTTGTTTTGGCCTGAGTTCCCTATTTTTACTTAAATGCCTGAGTGGCTTGTAAGGTTTATGACTGAGTGAGGCCGAGGGCCTGATTTGTGAGGATATTTATGGGATCGGGATGCACGCTGAAACATGTTTATTATAGGCCAAGGGCATGAGTGATTGATGCCATGATTTGGTTTGATATAGTGCTTGGGCTGAAGGACCCCCTCCGTAGTCTGTACGCACCCCCAGTGAGCGTAGATACCTTCTGAGTGCGAGTGACGAGTGACGAGTGACTAGGAGGCATGAGTGATGGTGAGGTATTTCCGAGGGGCTGTTTTTGAGTGATTGTGAGGCTTGCACGAGAGGCTGTTTATGAGTGATATTTTGCCTGAGGGGCTGTCTATGACTTCATTATTTTCACTCTATTTTTGCATTGAGCCTCTATCAAAATTGTTGAAAAGTATCTTTAAATGATTTTTTACCGAAGCTAGGTTTTTACGAGATGATTTGACTCAAACTGATTTGAAAGTATATTGTTTCACTGAGATTTCATTCTACGATCTTTATGTGTTTTACTGCTCGTCACTGCTGCTCATCCTTTATTTATGGTTGTTACTTACTGAGTTGGCATACTCACGTTACTCCCTGCACCTTGTGTGAATATACAGGTGTTACTGGACGTTCGAGCGAGTGTTGATTCATCTGTCGCGGATCTTTTTTGGAGTTAGCAAGGTAGCTGCATGGCGATTGCGGCTCTGCTCTTCTCCCTCCTATCTTCCTATAGCTATTTTATTGGATTTTTCAGACTGTTTTGGTCCTAGTATCATCAGACATGTATCGTAGATGCTCATGACTAGTGACACCCGATGTCGGGCCTTATTTTCCATATTTTTCCTTGTTTTAAATTTCTTATGAAAGGTTTATCGTAAAATAGTTGGAAAGTAAATATTTTGAAATGAAATATTGTGTGTTTGGGTAGTGAGTCGTCTAGCCTAGTACCAAGATAGGTGCCATCACGACTTGGTAGTTTGGGTCGTGACACACACACACACACACACACACTCACACACACA